>JAEUYN010000157.1:0-15893 GCA_018257835.1 Euura lappo | reverse complement strand
TCGGGGGCAGATATTCACTCACATGGTTCGCGAGAAACTATTTTTTCGTACCGAAATTTTGTAACATCCACCCCTCGACGATATTTCGCGAGAACAGAGGGTCCTACAAGTACGATGCAGGATCGGGGGGCAGATATTCACTCACATGGGTCGCGAGAAACTATTTTTTAGTACCGAAATTTTGAAACATCCACCCCTCGACGATATTGCGCGACAGCAGAGGTCCTACAAGTACGATGTAGGATCGGGGGCAGATATTCACCACATGGGTCGCGAGTAACTACTTTTTCGCACGGAAATTTGAAATATCCACCCTCGACGATATTGCGCGACAGCAGAGGGTCCTACAGTACGATGTAGATCGTGGGGCAGATATTCACTCACATGGGTCGAGGTTCACCATTTTTCTGTACCGAAATTTTGAAACATCCACCCCTCGACGATATTGCGCGACAGCAGAGGGTCCTACAAGTACGATGTAGGATCGTGGGGCAGATATTCACTCACATGGGTCGCGAGTAACTATTTTTTCGCACCGAAATTTTGAAATATCCACCCCTCGACGATATTGCGCGACAGCAGAGGGTCCTACAACTACGATGTATGATCGTGGGGCAGATATTCACTCACATGGGTCGAGGTTCACCATTTTTTCGTACCGAAATTTTGAAACATCCACCCCTCGACGATATTGCGCGACAGCAGAGGGTCCTACAAGTACGATGTAGGATCGTGGGGCAGATATTCACTCACATGGGTCGAGGTTCACCATTTTTTCGTACCGAAATTTTGAAACATCCACCCCTCGACGATATTGCGCGACAGCAGAGGGTCCTACAACTACGATGTATGATCGTGGGGCAGATATTCACTCACATGGGTCGAGGTTCACCATTTTTTCGTACCGAAATTTTAAAAAATCCACCCCTCGACGATATTGCGCGACAGCAGAGGATTCTACAAGTACGATGTAGGATCGGGGGGCAGATATTCACTCACATGGGTCGAGGTTCACCATTTTTTCGTACCGAAATTTTGAAACATCCACCCCTCGACGATATTGCGCGACAGCAGAGGGTCCTACAAGTACGATGTAGGATCGTGGGGCAGATATTCACTCACATGGGTCGCGAGTAACTTTTTTTTCGCACCGAAATGTTGAAATATCCACCCCTCGACGATATTGCGCGACAGCAGAGGGTCCTACAAGTACGATGTAGGATCGTGGGGCAGATATTCACTCACATGGGTCGCGGTTCACCATTTTTTCGTACCGAAATTTTGAAATATCCACCCCTCGACGATATTGCGCGACAGCAGAGGGTCCTACAAGTACGATGTAGGATCGTGGGGCAGATATTCACTCACATGGGTCGCGAGTAACTATTTTTTCGCACCGAAATTTTGAAATATCCACCCCTCGACGATATTGCGCGACAGCAGAGGGTCCTACAACTACGATGTATGATCGTGGGGCAGATATTCACTCACATGGGTCGAGGTTCACCATTTTTTCGTACCGAAATTTTGAAACATCCACCCCTCGACGATATTGCGCGACAGCAGAGGGTCCTACAACTACGATGTATGATCGTGGGGCAGATATTCACTAACATGGGTCGAGGTTCACCATTTTTTCGTACCGAAATTTTGAAACATCCACCCCTCGACGATATTGCGCGACAGCAGAGGGTCCTACAAGTACGATGTAGGATCGTGGGGCAGATATTCACTCACATGGGTCGAGTTTCACCATTTTTTCGTACCGAAATTTTAAAAAATCCACCCCTCGACGATATTGCGCGACAGCAGAGGGTCCTACCAGTACGATGTAGGATCGGGGGGCAGATATTCACTCACATGGGTCGAGGTTCACCATTTTTTCGTACCGAAATTTTGAAACATCCACCCCTCGACGATATTGCGCGACAGCAGAGGGTCCTACAAGTACGATGTAGGATCGGGTGGCAGATATTCACTCACATGGGTCGCGAGTAACTATTTTTTCGCACCGAAATTTTGAAATATCCACCCCTCGACGATATTGCGCGACAGCAGAGGGTCCTACAAGTACGATGTAGGATCGTGGGGCAGATATTCACTCACATGGGTCGAGGTTCACCATTTTTTCGTACCGAAATTTTGAAATATCCACCCCTCGACGATATTGCGCGACAGCAGAGGGTCCTACAAGTACGATGTAGGATCGTGGGGCAGATATTCACTCACATGGGTCGCGAGTAACTATTTTTTCGCACCGAAATTTTGAAATATCCACCCCTCGACGATATTGCGCGACAGCAGAGGGTCCTACAAGTACGATGTAGGATCGGGGGGCAGATATTCACTCACATGGGTCGAGGTTCACCATTTTTTCGTACCGAAATTTTGAAACATCCACCCCTCGACGATATTGCGCGACAGCAGAGGGTCCTACAAGTACGATGTAGGATCGGGGGGCAGATATTCACTCACATGGGTCGCGAGTAACTATTTTTTCGCACCGAAATTTTGAAATATCCACCCCTCGACGATATTGCGCGACAGCAGAGGGTCCTACAAGTACGATGTAGGATCGTGGGGCAGATATTCACTCACATGGGTCGCGAGTAACTATTTTTTCGCACCGAAATTTTGAAATATCCACCCCTCGACGATATTGCGCGACAGCAGAGGGTCCTACAAGTACGATGTAGGATCGTGGGGCAGATATTCACTCACATGGGTCGAGGTTCACCATTTTTTCGTACCGAAATTTTGAAACATCCACCTCTCGACGATATTGCGCGACAGCAGAGGGTCCTACAAGTACGATGTAGGATCGGGGGGCAGATATTCACTCACATGGGTCGAGCTTCACCATTTTTTCGTACCGAAATTTTGAAACATCCACCCCTCGACCATATTGCGCGACAGCAGCGCGTTCCACAAGTACGATGTAGGATCGGGGGGCAGATATTCACTCACATGGGTCGAGGTTCACCATTTTTTCGTACCGAAATTTTGAAACATCCACCCCTCGACGATATTGCGCGACAGCAGAGGGTCCTAAGACTACGATGTATGATCGTGGGGCAGATATTCACTCACATGGGTCGAGGTTCACCATTTTTTCGTACCGAAATTTTGAAACATCCACCCCTCGACGATATTGCGCGACAGCAGAGGGTCCTACAACTACGATGTAGGATCGTGGGGCAGATATTCACTCACATGGGTCGAGGTTCACCATTTTTTCGTACCGAAATTTTGAAATATCCACCCCTCGACGATATTGCGCGACAGCAGAGGGTCCTACAAGTAAGATGTAGGATCGGGGGGCAGATATTCACTCACATGGGTCGAGGTTCACCATTTTTTCGTACCGAAATTTTGAAACATCCACCCTCGACGATATTGCGCGACAGCAGAGGGTCCTACAAGTACGATGTAGGATCGGGAAGCAGATATTCACTCACATGGGTGGCGATTTACCATTTTTTCGTACCGAAATTTTGAAATATCCACCCCTCGATGATATTGCGCGACAGCAGAGGGTCCTACAAGTACGATGTAGGATCGTGGGGCAGATATTCACTCACATGGGTCGAGGTTCACCATTTTTTCCTACGGAAATGTTGAAACATCCACCCCTCGACGATATTGCGCGACAGCAGAGGGTCCTACAAGTACGATGTAGGATCGTGGGGCAGATATTCACTCACATGGGTCGCGATTCACCATTTTTCGTACCGAAATTTTGAAATATCCACCCCTCGAGGATACTGCGCGGCATCAGAGGGTCCTACAAGTACGATGTAGGATCGTGGGGCAGATATTCACTCACATGGGTCGAGGTTCACCATTTTTTCGTACCGAAATTTTAAAAAATCCACCCATCGACGATATTGCGCGACAGCAGAGGGTCCTACAAGTACGACGTAGGATCGGGGGGCAGATATTCACTCACATGGGTCGAGGTTCACCATTTTTTCGCACCGAAATTTTGAAATATCCACCCCTCGACGATATTGCGCGACAGCAGAGGGTCCTACAAGTACGATGTAGGATCGTGGGCAGATATTCACTCACATGGGTCGAGGTTCACCATTTTTTCGTAGCAAAATTTTGAAACATCCACCCCTCGACGATATTGCGCGACAGCAGAGGGTCCCTACAAGTACGATGTAGGATCGTGGGGCAGATATTCACTCACATGGGTCGAGGTTCACCATTTTTTCGTACCAAAATTTTGAAACATCCACCCCTTGACGATATTGCGCGACAGCAGAGGGTCCTACAAGTACGATGTAGGATCGTGGGCAGATATTCACTCACATGGGTCGAGGTTCACCATTTTTTCGTAGCAAAATTTTGAAACATCCACCCCTCGACGATATTACGCGACAGCAGAGGGTCCTACAAGTACGATGTAGGATCGTGGGGCAGATATTCACTCACATGGGTCGCGAATAACTATTTTTTCGTACCGAAATTTTGAAATATCCACCCCTCAACGATATTGTGCGACATCAGAGGGTCCTACAAGTACGATGTAGGATCGTGGGGCAGATATTCACTCACATGGGCCGAGGTTCACCATTTTTTCGTACCAAAATTTTGAAACATCCACCCCTCGACGATATTGCGCGACAGCAGAGGGTCCTACAAGTACGATGTAGGATCGTGGGGCAGATATTCACTCACATGGGTCGCGAGTAACTATATTTTCGCACCGAAATTTTGAAATATCCACCCCTCGACGATATTGCGCGACAGCAGAGGGTCCTACAAGTACGATGTAGGATCGTGGGGCAGATATTCACTCACATGCGTCGAGGTTCAACATTTTTTCGTACCGAAATCTTGAAATATCCACCCCTCGACGATATTGCGCGACAGCAGAGGGTCCTACAAGTAAGATGTAGGATCGGGGGGCAGATATTCACTCACATGGGTCGAGGTTCAACATTTTTTCGTACCGAAATTTTGAAACATCCACCCCTCGACGATATTGCGCGACAGCAGAGGGTCCTACAAGTAGGATGTAGGATCGGGGGGCAGATATTCACTCACATGGGTCGAGGTTCACCATTTTTTCGTACCGAAATTTTGAAACATCCACCCCTCGACGATATTGCGCGACAGCAGAGGGTCCTAAGACTACGATGTATGATCGTGGGGCAGATATTCACTCACATGGGTCGAGGTTCACCATTTTTTCGTACCGAAATTTTGAAACATCCACCCCTCGACGATATTGCGCGACAGCAGAGGGTCCTACAAGTACGATGTAGGATCGGGGGCAGATATTCACTCACATGGGTCGAGGTTCACCATTTTTTCGTACCGAAATTTTGAAATATCCACCCCTCGACGATATTGCGGGACAGCAGAGGGTCCTACAAGTACGATGTAGGATCGGGAAGCAGATATTCACTCACATGGGTGGCGATTTACCATTTTTTCGTACCGAAATTTTGAAATATCCACCCCTCGACGATATTGCGCGACAGCAGAGGGTCCTACAAGTACGATGTAGGATCGTGGGGCAGATATTCACTCACATGGGTCGAGGTTCACCATTTTTTCGTACCGAAATTTTGAAACATCCACCCCTCGACGATATTGCGCGACAGCAGAGGGTCCTACAAGTACGATGTAGGATCGGGGGGCAGATATTCACTCACATGGGTCGAGGTTCACCATTTTTTCGTACCGAAATTTTGAAACATCCACCCCTCGACGATATTGCGCGACAGCAGAGGGTCCTGCAAGTCCGATGTAGGATCGGGGGGCAGATATTCACTCACATGGGTCGAGGTTCACCATTTTTTCGTACCGAAATTTTGAAACATCCACCCCTCGACGATACTGCGCGGCATCAGAGGGTCCTACAAGTAGGATGTAGGATCGTGGGGCAGATATTCACTCACATGGGTCGCGATTCACCATTTTTTCGTACCGAAATTTTGAAATATCCGCCCCTCGACGATATCGCGCGACTGCAGAGGGTCCTACAAGTACGATGTAGGATCGTGGGGCAGATATTCACTCACATGGGTCGAGGTTCACCATTTTTTCCTACGGAAATGTTGAAACATCCACCCCTCGACGATATTGCGCGACAGCAGAGGGTCCTACAAGTACGATGTAGGATCGTGGGGCAGATATTCACTCACATGGGTCGAGGTTCACCATTTTTTCGTACCGAAATTTTGAAACATCCACCCCTCGACGATATTGCGCGACAGCAGAGGGTCCTACAAGTACGATGTAGGATCGTTGGGCAGATATTCACTCACATGGGTCGAGGTTCACAATTTTTTCGTAGCAAAATTTTGAAACATCCACCCCTCGACGATATTGCGCGACAGCAGAGGGTCCTACAAGTACGATGTAGGATCGTGGGGCAGATATTCACTCACATGGGCCGAGGTTCACCATTTTTTCGTACCGAAATTTTGAAACATCCACCCCTCGACGATATTGCGCGACAGCAGAGGATCCTAAAAGTACGATGTAGGATCGGGGGGCAGATATTCACTCACATGGGTCGCGAGTAACTATTTTTTCGCACCGAAATTTTGAAATACCCACCCGTCGACGATATTGCGCGACAGCAGAGGGTCCTACAAGTACGATGTAGGATCGTGGGGCAGATATTCACTCACATGCGTCGAGGTTCAACATTTTTTCGTACCGAAATCTTGAAACATCCACCCCTCGACGATATTGCGCGACAGCAGAGGGTCCTACAAGTAAGATGTAGGATCGGGGGGCAGATATTCACTCACATGGGTCGAGGTTCACCATTTTTTCGTACCGAGATTTTGAAACATCCACCCCTCGACGATTTGCGCGACAGCAGAGGATCCTACAAGTACGATGTAGGATCGTGGGGCAGATATTCACTCACATGGGTCGAGGTTCACCATTTTTCGTACCGAAATTTTGAAACATCCACCCCTCGACGATATTGCGCGACAGCAGAGGGTCCTACAAGTACGATGTAGGATCGGGAAGCAGATATTCACTCACATGGGTGGCGATTTACCATTTTTTCGTACCGAAATTTTGAAATATCCACCCCTCGACGATATTGCGCGACAGCAGAGGGTCCTACAAGTACGATGTAGGATCGTGGGGCAGATATTCACTCACATGGGTCGAGGTTCACCATTTTCTCTTAGGGAAATGTTGAAACATCCACCCCTCGACGATATTGCGCGACAGCAGAGGGTCCTACAAGTACGATGTAGGATCGTGGGGCAGATATTCACTCACATGGGCCGAGGTTCACCATTTTTTCGTACCGAAATTTTGAAACATCCACCCCTCGACGATATTGCGCGACAGCAGAGGGTCCTACAAGTACGATGTAGGATCGTGGGGCAGATATTCACTCACATGGGTCGCGGTTCACCATTTTTTCGCACCGAAATTTTGAAATATCCACCCCTCGACGATATTGCGCGACAGCAGAGGGTCCTACAAGTACGATGTAGGATCGTGGGGCAGATATTCACTCACATGCGTCGAGGTTCAACATTTTTTCGTACCGAAATCTTGAAACATCCACCCCTCGACGATATTGCGCGACAGCAGAGGGTCCTACAAGTAAGATGTAGGATCGGGGGGCAGATATTCACTCACATGGGTCGAGGTTCACCATTTTTTCGTACCGAGATTTTGAAACATCCACCCCTCGACGATTTGCGCGACAGCAGAGGATCCTACAAGTACGATGTAGGATCGGGGGGCAGATATTCACTCACATGGGTCGAGGTTCACCATTTTTTCGTACCGAAATTTTGAAATATCCACCTCGACGATATTGCACGACAGCAGAAGGGTCCCACAAGTACGATGTAGGATCATTAGAACAGATATTCACTCACATGGGTCGCGATTCATTATTTTTTCGTACCGAAATTGTGAAATATCCACCCCTCGACGATATCACGCCACAGCAGAGGGTCCTACAAGTACGATGTAGGATCGTGGGGCAGATATTCACTCACATGGGTCGAGGTTCACCATTTTTTCGTACCAAAATTTTGAAACATCCACCCCTCGACGATATTGCGCGACAGCAGAGGGTCCTACAAGTACGATGTAGGATCGGGAAGCAGATATTCACTCACATGGGTGGCGATTCACCATTTTTTCGTACCGAAATTTTGAAATATCCACCCCTCGACGATATTGCGCGATAGCAGAGGGTCCTACAAGTACGATGTAGGATCGGGGGGCAGATATTCACTCACATGGGTCGAGGTTCACCATTTTTTCGTACCGAAATTTTGAAACATCCAACCCTCGACGATATTGCGCGACAGCAGAGGGTCCTACAAGTACGATGTAGGATCGGGGGGCAGATATTCACTCACATGGGTCGAGGTTCACCATTTTTTCGTACCGAAATTTTGAAACATCCACCCCTCGACGATATTGCGCGACAGCAGAGGGTCCTACAAGTACGATGTAGGATCGGGGGCAGATATTCACTCACATGGGTCGAGGTTCACCATTTTTTCGTACCGAAATTTTGAAACATCCACCCCTCGACGATATTGCGCGACAGCAGAGGGTCCTACAAGTACGATGTAGGATCGGGTGGCAGATATTCACTCACATGGGTCGCGAGTAACTATTTTTTCGCACCGAAATTTTGAAATATCCACCCTCGACGATATTGCGCGACAGCAGAGGGTCCTACAAGTACGATGTAGGATCGTGGGGCAGATATTCACTCACATGGGTCGAGGTTCACCATTTTTTCCTACGGAAATGTTGAAACATCCACCCCTCGACGATATTGCGCGACAGCAGAGGGTCCTACAAGTACGATGTAGGATCGTGGGGCAGATATTCACTCACATGGGTCGAGGTTCACCATTTTTTCGTACGGAAATTTTGAAACATCCACCCCTCGACGATATTGCGCGACAGCAGAGGGTCCTACAAGTACGATGTAGGATCGTGGGGCAGATATTCCCTCACATGGGTCGCGAATAACTATTTTTTCGGGCCAAAATTTTGAAATATCCACCCCTCGACGATACTGCGCGGCATCAGAGGGTCCTACAAGTACGATGTAGGATCGTGGGGCAGATATTCACTCACATGGGTCGAGGTTCACCATTTTTTCGTAGCAAAATTTTGAAACATCCACCCCTCGACGATATTGCGCGACAGCAGAGGGTCCTACAAGTACGATGTAGGATCGTGGGGCAGATATTCACTCACATGGGTCGAGGTTCACCATTTTTTCGTACCGAAATTTTGAAACATCCACCCCTCGACGATATTGCGCGACAGCAGAGGGTCTTACAAGTACGATGTAGGATCGGGAGGCAGATATTCACTCACATGGGTCGCGAGTAACTATTTTTTCGCACCGAAATTTTGAAATACCCACCCGTCGACGATATTGCGCGACAGCAGAGGGTCCTACAAGTACGATGTAGGATCGTGGGGCAGATATTCACTCACATGCGTCGAGGTTCAACATTTTTTCGTACCGAAATCTTGAAACATCCACCCCTCGACGATATTGCGCGACAGCAGAGGGTCCTACAAGTAAGATGTAGGATCGGGGGGCAGATATTCACTCACATGGGTCGAGGTTCAACATTTTTTCGTACCGAGATTTTGAAACATCCACCCCTCGACGATTTGCGCGACAGCAGAGGATCCTACAAGTACGATGTAGGATCGGGGGGCAGATATTCACTCACATGGGTCGAGGTTCACCATTTTTTCGTACCGAAATTTTGAAACATCCACCCCTCGACGATATTGCGCGACAGCAGAGGGTCCTACAAGTACGATGTAGGATCGGGAAGCAGATATTCACTCACATGGGTGGCGATTTACCATTTTTTCGTACCGAAATTTTGAAATATCCACCCCTCGACGATATTGCGCGATAGCAGAGGGTCCTACAAGTACGATGTAGGATCGTGGGGCAGATATTCCCTCACATGGGTCGCGAATAACTATTTTTTCGTACCGAAATTTTGAAATATCCACCCCTCGACGATACTGCGCGGCATCAGAGGGTCCTACAAGTACGATGTAGGATCGTGGGGCAGATATTCACTCACATGGGTCGAGGTTCACCATTTTTTCGTACCGAAATTTTGAAACATCCACCCCTCGACGATATTGCGCGACAGCAGAGGGTCCTGCAAGTCCGATGTAGGATCGGGGGGCAGATATTCACTCACATGGGTCGAGGTTCACCATTTTTTCGTACCGAAATTTTGAAACATCCACCCCTCGACGATACTGCGCGGCATCAGAGGGTCCTACAAGTAGGATGTAGGATCGTGGGGCAGATATTCACTCACATGGGTCGCGATTCACCATTTTTTCGTACCGAAATTTTGAAATATCCGCCCCTCGACGATATCGCGCGACTGCAGAGGGTCCTACAAGTACGATGTAGGATCGTGGGGCAGATATTCACTCACATGGGTCGAGGTTCACCATTTTTTCCTACGGAAATGTTGAAACATCCACCCCTCGACGATATTGCGCGACAGCAGAGGGTCCTACAAGTACGATGTAGGATCGTGGGGCAGATATTCACTCACATGGGTCGAGGTTCACCATTTTTTCGTACCAAAATTTTGAAACATCCACCCCTTGACGATATTGCGCGACAGCAGAGGGTCCTACAAGTACGATGTAGGATCGTGGGCAGATATTCACTCACATGGGTCGAGGTTCACCATTTTTTCGTAGCAAAATTTTGAAACATCCACCCCTCGACGATATTGCGCGACAGCAGAGGGTCCTACAAGTACGATGTAGGATCGTGGGGCAGATATTCACTCACATGGGCCGAGTTTCACCATTTTTTCGTACCGAAATTTTGAAACATACACCCCTCAACGATATTGCGCGACAGCAGAGGGTCCTACAAGTACGATGTAGGATCGTGGGGCAGATATTCACTCACATGGGTCGAGGTTCACCATTTTTTCGTACCAAAATTTTGAAACATCCACCCCTCGACGATATTGCGCGACAGCAGAGGGTCCTACAAGTACGATGTAGGATCGTGGGGCAGATATTCACTCACATGGGTCGCGAGTAACTATTTTTTCGCACCGAAATTTTGAAACACCCACCCGTCGACGATATTGCGCGACAGCAGAGGGTCCTACAAGTACGATGTAGGATCGTGGGGCAGATATTCACTCACATGCGTCGAGGTTCAACATTTTTTCGTACCGAAATCTTGAAACATCCACCCCTCGACGATATTGCGCGACAGCAGAGGGTCCTACAAGTAAGATGTAGGATCGGGGGGCAGATATTCACTCACATGGGTCGAGGTTCACCATTTTTTCGTACCGAAATTTTGAAACATCCACCCTCGACGATATTGCGCGACAGCAGAGGGTCCTACAAGTACGATGTAGGATCGGGAAGCAGATATTCACTCACATGGGTGGCGATTTACCATTTTTTCGTACCGAAATTTTGAAATATCCACCCCTCGACGATATTGCGCGACAGCAGAGGGTCCTACAAGTACGATGTAGGATCGTGGGGCAGATATTCACTCACATGGGTCGAGGTTCACCATTTTCTCTTACGGAAATGTTGAAACATCCACCCCTCGACGATATTGCGCGACAGCAGAGGGTCCTACAAGTACGATGTAGGATCGTGGGGCAGATATTCACTCACATGGGTCGAGGTTCACCATTTTTTCGTACCAAAATTTTGAAACATCCACCCCTCGACGATATTGCGCGACAGCAGAGGGTCCTACAAGTACGATGTAGGATCGGGAAGCAGATATTCACTCACATGGGTGGCGATTTACCATTTTTTCGTACCGAAATTTTGAAATATCCACCCCTCGACGATATTGCGCGACAGCAGAGGGTCCTACAAGTACGATGTAGGATCGTGGGGCAGATATTCACTCACATGGGTCGAGGTTCACCATTTTTTCGTAGCAAAATTTTGAAACATCCACCCCTCGACGATATTACGCGACAGCAGAGGGTCCTACAAGTACGATGTAGGATCGTGGGGCAGATATTCACTCACATGGGTCGAGGTTCACTCATTTTTCGTACCGAAATTTTGAAACATCCACCCTCGACGATATTAAAAGCGGTTATGGGAGGGTCCTACAAGTACGATGAGATCGGGGCAGATATCCACTCACATGGGTCGCGATTCACCATTTTTCCGTACCGAAATTTTGAAACATCCACCCCTCGACGATACTGCGCGGCATCAGAGGGTCCTACAAGCATGAACGTGCAGATATTCACCACATGGTCGAGGTTCACCATTTTTCCTACGGAATAAGCGCTGGAAACATCCACCCTCGACGATATTGCGGCGACAGCAGAGGGTCCTACAAGTACGATGTAGGATCGTGGGGCAGATATTCACTCACATGGGTCGAGGTTCACCATTTTTCGTACCAAAATTTTGAAACATCCACCCTCGACGATATTGCGCGACAGCAGATCCTACAAGTACGATGTAGGATCGTGGGGCAGATATTCACTCATGGGTCGAGGTTCACCATTTTTCGTACCGTAAATTTTGAAACATCCACCCTCGACGATATTGCGCGACAGCAGAGGTCCTACAAGTACGATGTGGTAGATCAAAGGTGATATTCACTACAATGAGGTTCACCATTTTTTCGTACCAAAATTTTGAAACATCCACCCCTTGACGATATTGCGCGACAGCAGAGGGTCCTACAAGTACGATGTAGGATCGTGGGCAGATATTCACTCACATGGGTCGCAAATAACTATTTTTTCGTACCGAAAGTGTGAAATATCCACCCCTCGACGATATTACGCGACAGCAGAGGGTCCTACAAGTACGATGTAGGATCGTGGGGCAGATATTCACTCACATGGGCCGCGATTCATTATTTTTTCGTACCGAAATTGTGAAATATCCACCCCTCGACGATATTACGCGACAGCAGAGGGTCCTACAAGTACGATGTAGGATCGTGGGGCAGATATTCACTCACATGGGTCGCGAGTAACTATTTTTTCGCACCGAAATTTTGAAATACCCACCCGTCGACGATATTGCGCGACAGCAGAGGGTCGTACAAGTACGATGTAGGATCGTGGGGCAGATATTCACTCACATGCGTCGAGGTTCAACATTTTTTCGTACCGAAATCTTGAAACATCCACCCCTCGACGATATTGCGCGCCAGCAGAGGGTCCTACAAGTACGATGTAGGATCGGGGCAGATATTCACCTCACATGGGTCGAGGTTCACCACACTTTTTTCGTACCGAAATTTTGAAACATCCACCCCTCGACGATATTGCGCGACAGCAGAGGGTCCTACAAGTACGATGTAGGATCGGGTGGCAGATATTCACTCACATGGGTCGCGAGTAACTATTTTTTCGCACCGAAATTTTGAAATATCCACCCCTCGACGATATTGCGCGACAGCAGAGGGTCCTACAAGTACGATGTAGGATCGTGGGGCAGATATTCACTCACATGGGTCGAGGTTCACCATTTTCTCTTACGGAAATGTTGAAACATCCACCCCTCGACGATATTGCGCGACAGCAGAGGGTCCTACAAGTACGATGTAGGATCGTGGGGCAGATATTCACTCACATGGGTCGAGGTTCACCATTTTTTCGTACCAAAATTTTGAAACATCCACCCCTCGACGATATTGCGCGACAGCAGAGGGTCCTACAAGTACGATGTAGGATCGGGAAGCAGATATTCACTCACATGGGTGGCGATTTACCATTTTTTCGTACCGAAATTTTGAAATATCCACCCCTCGACGATATTGCGCGACAGCAGAGGATCCTACAAGTACGATGTAGGATCGGGGGGCAGATATTCACTCACATGGGTCGAGGTTCACCATTTTTTCGTACCGAAATTTTGAAACATCCACCCCTCGACGATATTGCGCGACAGCAGAGGGTCCTACAACTACGATGTATGATCGTGGGGCAGATATTCACTAACATGGGTCGAGGTTCACCATTTTTTCGTACCGAAATTTTGAAACATCCACCCCTCGACGATATTGCGCGACAGCAGAGGATCCTACAAGTCCGATGTAGGATCGGGGGGCAGATATTCACTCACATGGGTCGAGGTTCACCATTTTTTCGTACAGAAATTTTGAAACATCCACCCCTCGACGATATTGCGCGACAGCAGAGGGTCCTACAAGTACGATGTAGGATCGTGGGGCAGATATTCACTCACATGGGTCGAGGTTCACCATTTTTTCGTACCGAAATTTTGAAATATCCACCCCTCGACGATACTGCGCGGCATCAGAGGGTCCTACAAGTACGATGTAGGATCGTGGGGCAGATATTCACTCACATGGGTCGCGAGTAACTATTTTTTCGTACCGAAATTTTGAAATATCCACACCTCAACGATATTGAGCGACAGCAGAGGGTCCCACAAGTACGATGTAGGATCGTGGGGCAGATATTCACTCACATGGGTCGAGGTTCACCATTTTTTCGTACCAAAATTTTGAAACATCCACCCCTCGACGATATTGCGCGACAGCAGAGGGTCCTACAAGTACGATGTAGGATCGTTGGGCAGATATTCACTCACATGGGTCGAGGTTCACAATTTTTTCGTAGCAAAATTTTGAAACATCCACCCCTCGACGATATTGCGCGACAGCAGAGGGTCCTACAAGTACGATGTAGGATCGTGGGGCAGATATTCACTCACACGGGTCGCGAGTAACTATTTTTCGTACCGAAATTTTGAAACATCCACACCTCGACGATATTTCGCGACAGCAGAGGGTCCTACAAGTACGATGTAGGATCGTGGGGCAGATATTCACTCACATGGGTCGCGATTTATCATTTTTCCGTACCGAAATTTTGAAATATCCGCCCCGCGACGATATTGCGCGACAGCAGAGGGTCCTACAAGTACGATGTAGGATCGTGGGGCAGATATTCACTCACATGCGTCGAGGTTCAACATTTTTTCGTACCGAAATCTTGAAACATCCACCCCTCGACGATATTGCGCGACAGCAGAGGGTCCTACAAGTAAGATGTAGGATCGGGGGGCAGATATTCACTCACATGGGTCGAGGTTCACCATTTTTTCGTACCGAGATTTTGAAACATCCACCCCTCGACGATTTGCGCGACAGCAGAGGATCCTACAAGTACGATGTAGGATCGGGGGGCAGATATTCACTCACATGGGTCGAGGTTCACCATTTTTCGTACCGAAATTTTGAAACATCCACCCTCGACGATATTGGTGGCGACAGCAGAGGTCCTACAAGTACGATGTAGGATCGGGAAGCAGATATTCATCCACATGGGTGGCGATTTACCATTTTTCAGCCGAAATTTTGAAATATCCACCCTCGGGACGATATTGCGCGACAGCAGAAGGTCCTACAAGTACGATGTAGGATCGTGGGGCAGATATTCACTCACATGGGTCGCGATTAATTATTTTTTCGTACCGAAATTGTGAAATATCCACCCCTCGACGATATTACGCGACAGCAGAGGGTCCTACAAGTACGATGTAGGATCGTGGGGCAGATATTCACTCACATGGGTCGAGGTTCACCATTTTTTCGTACCAAAATTTTGAAACATCCACCCCTCGACGATATTGCGCGACAGCAGAGGGTCCTACAAGTCCGATGTAGGATCGGGGGGCAGATATTCACTCACATGGGTCGAGGTTCACCATTTTTTCGTACCGAAATTTTGAAACATCCACCCCTCGACGATATTGCGCGACAGCGGAGGGTCCTACAAGTACGATGTAGGATCGTGGGGCAGATATTCACTCACATGCGTCGAGGTTCAACATTTTTTCGTACCGAAATCTTGAAACATCCACCC